>JAZHYW010027371.1:0-16505 GCA_037355805.1 Ixodes ricinus | reverse complement strand
TGCTTCACGTTCCAGTTGCGTATTACTTTACGCGAATTGCAAGCTGTATGGACATTTCATCGCGCGTGTTACCTACCCAGTCCACCCGTTCACGCCGCTTTGCGGCGACAGTCTGCAGCGGCTCATTACCAGAAAAGTGGTTCCACATCCATTTCAGTTCAGTTCGTCCACGGCAGTCGCCAAACCCCGAAGGAGAGGATTTATTCGAACAGAATGCCTCAAAAACAGTGCAGCTTTTTTAGTGGTCAGGATAGACTCTCTTCTGTCTGTTTTGTTATATTGTCACAGATGCTTGCTCCAGTCCTGTTTTCTATCAATATTTACTATTCTGGAAAGTTCTAGGCCATGCTCAGCTGTCATCGTATTTTCTGGTGGAGGTGCTGCACACTTTACCCATAGCCCTTCAATCTGTGTGGACCCTGGCGGCTCCTCAGCCGAGTTGCCCGATAACAATTAAGACACGGGTAATGGATTATCCCGCGTCTTAAACGCCCGGCGAGCCGTGAACCAAGTCCTATCCCAAGCCCGGCAGGAAAACCGCAAGACGAGCAAGTACCGCAAGGACGAACCTTGGAAATGCACCACGAAGAACCTGAAATCCGAGCCAGTCGCTGCTACCAGCAAGACCCACCGGAATTCGGTCTTTTGCCAGAAAAACCGAAGCTGACTAAGCCAACAATGACAAACCTGTAGCAGCAAACCACGTCCGCTCCCATCATCGTTTGCATGCCCGTCGCACCTTGCACTCCGATGCCCTTTCACGCAAGGTGTATGAAGACGTCGAGGGCTGGATTGAAATATATGGCCGTGTCGCCCGCCACAGTGGGTAGACGAACAACCAGCTCCTGCAGAACCTATACTTCTCGTGGAAGAAACTGCCAGGCACTGATTTGAGAACCACGAATCCTCCTTAACTTCGTGGGAAGTTTGCAAGATCGAGCTGAAGTGCACGTTCATCAGCCAACATTGACCAGGGAGAGCCGAATTCCTGATTCTGTCCAGGATGCGGCCCCAACGAGAGCGTCACCGCCTTCGTGGAAGATGTTTTAGGCGTGATCGAGCACCCACGCCAACCCTGATGTGACAGAAGACAAGAAGCTAAGAATCCCATGTCCCTGATGTGAGGTACAACACCTCCGGCAGCCTTGTCCGCAACCCCACGACAACAGTCGAAGGGTTCATATCACCGCGGCTTCCAACATTGAATGTACACTGTAGGCCCGAGCCTGTCGCTGTCAACAACTCCCCAGCTTCTCGACACTCGAGTCGTCCAGCTGCAACTTCGACGCCAGCCTCCCAGGCATCCGCGACATCCACGACGTTGTCCGGGAGGAGACCAGGAAGCTACTTCCTGCCATCAGTTGCCCGGCTTTTATTTTGATTGCGGAGATTGTTTCGGAACAAGTTCGACAGGCTATTCATCTGGAGTCTTATTCGAGCGAAGCGGCATCTGACGATCCGAGGGCGACTTATGCCACAAAGTCACGATGACCGCCATCGGCTACCCGTTACTATTCAATGCCGATTCAACGAGACACCCCAACGCCGAAGCATTCATACATGCCCAAGCTTGCTGCATTGATGCAGAAATCTACCAGGAAAATTTGCGGATTAGAAGCCAGCCCTGCAGCTTCAGTGCATCAGATGTCAGTGGCCGCACATGACGTATGATTACAAGACGGCATCAGTCGGTCAAAGTTGCCACTCGACAAACTGAACATCGACGTGGCAGGAGCATCATCCGACAACAAGCAGCACAGGTACTATGACTGAACGCCTGACACGAGACTGTCGCAGAAAGAACTCGTTATGGAACCATTTGCAAAGAACGAATAATTACGTAATCAAGTGGAAATCAACATATTTGATACACTAACCTAATAAACATATTTCCGCTCGCCTTTACGCCTTCAGAGTCTCTACACAAAGAATTGTGTTCACCGCACGTGCTGGAACTTTTGAGGACACTCGCATCTCTGACCCCTCAATATAAATTAATGGGACATACCAGACTGGTTGCATTGGGCTGCACTCGTTCCCAGGGGCGGATGCAGGAATTTCCTGAGGGGGGGGGGTCAGGTGTTGGTCAGCGTACCATATGTTTAGGAACCCCCTCCCTCTCCTTCGTTTTACGCCCCTAAATTTTACACATGCAGAAATCAAGAGGGGGTCAGGACATCCGGACCCCCCTCTGAATCCGCCCCTGCTCGTTCCACTTCTCCTGAACATATGGCGCATCCCAAAACCAACTCCAGTGATGTGAAAATGTTATTTATTAATTTATTCTCTCCAGGGGCCTTTGTAGGCATTGCAGAGAGGATACTTAAAACCATGCACATGATAATAACATTAAAGCACACTGCTGTAACTTGTTAATTGCAAAAACAAACACACCTCTGAGCATCTAGTTGAATGGTATGTGTCCATGCATTGTTATATAGCAGGACACTTCCAATACGTATGACACAATAGACCCTTTGCGAAACCCCAAGCAACACAGCTGTCGCCATTTTTTTTCGGTGCAAAGCACACGAATATACCCCAGTTCACGTCGAACGCTAATGCAGCATTCGAGTCCAATAGGCGCTCAGCCGAGTTCACAGTGATGGCGGACATAACATTCTTGTCGAACAAATGCCCAAAGTATGAAGGCCTTGGGCAATTAGAGTAGTAGCTACTGTAATTCGTTCCGTCACAATTTGGCAAGCGGCGAAGGCTACGGTCTTGGCGAGTCAATATGCATGTTTGAGAGAGGCACATGACAATGTATCATCAGAGTGCTCGTCAGCACAGATTTGTCACATGCCTTCACTTCGTCAATCTGATTGGCACGGGGGCTGTGCCGGTTGCCCTTTTCCAGGTTATGGTAATACGAAGTATAGGCAGCCCGCACTTTAGAAAGAAGTCTATTGAAGAGACCGAAAGGAATGGTAGTCAACATTTTTCAACAAGACTGCCTTTCAAGCAAGGCGTGAACACAAATATGAATCATCTTGTACAGGTAACTAGAACAAGTAAATAATTGACCGACTAATACAATGCACTCTTGATGAAAAAACAGTATTGCTGCAATAACACCTACGAAAGAGAAAAATGTGCAATAATCTATGCGTACACCAAAAATAGCAAGTCGAATAGCATTGAAGCAGGTGCCTGCAACGATTTATTCATCCCCCCACTCAATAAAAACGTCATCCTCGCAGCTGAAAATAAGTGTGCAATTCGCACTCACAAAAAAAGGAAGAAAAGCGATCGAATGTAGAATCGTCGATTAGCACAAAAGGTTAAAGATCGCAGGAGCTTCCTCGCTAAAAGTTTCTATGGTTATTTGGTGACGCAGGGCTGAAACAACTTCCCCTAAGTCCTCACGCGACGTATACCTTTCGCTTCGATTCTCAGACGTTCAAATGAAGCTAGAAAAATGCGAATATATTATGCTAGGAGTTATATCGTAAAATTGTTTACAAGTACAAAACGTAAAGATCGCAGGAGCTTCCTCGCTAAAAGTTGGCTGTGATTATGCAGTTCCCTAGGGCTGAAACGAATTCCCTAGGCCCTACGTCCGACGTATACATTTCGCGTCGATTCTCAGACATTCCAACGTTCAAACAAAGCTAAGAGAAAGCGAAAATTGCATGCTAAAAGCACTCAAAGTTCTATCGACCCTCGAACACATCCGGGAATCCGAGCACCGGTACGGCGATACGGCTGATGCTGTCTCGCAGGTGTTAATATCCAGATGATACAGGGCGATCTTGCGGGAAAAGGTAATAAAGTCTCATTTCTTCATATTTTCACATTATACCTGCGTCAGCGAGCACGAAGAAGACCGAAGTCGTCGGAAAGCAGCTACACATCGCGGCTACCGCGCACCGAACAAACTCGCACTCCCCAGCTCTGGGCGCTGCCATCTTACCGGTGACGTCACAGCTCTTGTGAGGTCACGTGACGTGTGGTCACTTTTGCGTACAAAATGGCGGCAACCGGGGGGTGCCACTTCCGAACTTCCGGTTTATCACTCTAAGCCCCTCTACCTCGTTGGTCTGGACGCAAGCTGAAACGAAGTATAGCACACTGTATCTCTTCCGCTCGATGTTCTGCGCTTGAAGATCGATTGGCCGGTACCACGAACGACAGTTCCTAAGTAGCGTCCCCACGTCCGTCGCAACCTTGGTCCGACGTGCGCCCTCATAGGGTAGTACAGTCCCCTTTACGCCGCCATATTGAGAATGACGTGTGCGTGTATTCCATGTGAAATTTGCAACATTTTTTTATCAATGTATTTGCAGTTTCTCGGGGGCCACAAAGGTGGGGTTTATATTCTTTTCTATTTTTAATATCGAATGTGTGCCTTAGATGACCCACGACTTTGAATATATGGGGTACACATAGTTTGAAAGGCACGTGATCATGAAAAGAGAGTGAGCACGACTGAAACCGGTCAGTTCTCGATCAGCTGTTATCAGGCGCATTAAGCGGTCGCATCTCGACAGCAGAACTCAGTGCTAGTTGAGGAGTGTAGGAAAATGGAGGAGTACCTAAGATGTCAATACGCGATTATGACGGCAGCGTTGTTAGACGCAGAAAACGACGAACAGCTTCCTGCTAAATGAAAGGTGCCTCTTGAACGGGTGGATGCAACACAAAGGATGTGGAATCAAAAATCTGTTGTACGAAGAGAGGCTTGAGGACGGCATTGATGATTCTCGAAGATTCCTTCGGGCCCCTCGGACGGTGTGCGCAACAGCGCAAGCCACAACCAGTTAGGCAACCCGAATGTCGCCCCCGGTATCTCGCTGAACAAAATCTGTAGAGTTGCCAGACACGCGAAGAAAACACCGTCAATTCCAGAAAAACATCCCGCGCCAAGACGTTTGTACAGCCCGAGCAAAAGCTCCCCAACCCCCCGGGATGTCTACGTCAGTGCGGTTCAGCGCAAAAGCTTGACATAGAAAAAATCGTAAGGGTGCAGGCGAGCTGGTGAATATTAACCATGTTGAATTAACCTGAGACTGGGGTAGAGAAGAAACATCAAAACGTAGAGACGTCGTCCTGTCTATTTTCTTTCCCTTCTACGTTTTGATGTTTCTTCTCTACCCTAGTCTCAGGTTAATTCAACATGGTTAAGCTTGACGTTGTTACCGCCAGTCATGGGTAGTATCGCGATACTGTAACTAGTTAAATTTTTTTCGGTAACTTTTAACTGTAACTCGGTACATTTTTTTAAGTAACTGCAACGATAACTGAAATAATTTTTTTAATCAGTAACTAAAAGATATCTTCAAAGATACATACTTTTAGCGAAAAAATGGCCCTATTTTGTGAACGCTACAGCGGGCTCGACAATGTGCGCAGGTTTTGCCGCACATTAGACGCGACAAAATAAAACAATGCCTCAAAACTTTTTTCGTCAGAGAAAACTGCCGGCGCAGAGGGCAGACATTTTTCTACTTCTGCTATTCCTTTTTATGGCGCGGAAAAAGGCATTTAGCATTTGCTTTATTTCAACCTTCTGTGTGTGGATCTCTCGCCCCCCTCTTTCCGGCCTCAACGAACACTGCCGCATCTTCAGCCAAGCGACAGAGCCACCTCGCGGTAATACGCAACTGGTAGAAACCTAAAAGCTTTGTTTTACTCGGATGTTGAGCCCAGAGGAAAGCAGCGTATAGTCCAGAACGCGCGCGTTTTATTGTCCGGCGAGCAGGAACTCGATATCTGCGACCAATGATGTAGCTGTGCCGCTGCACTACGCCGCTTTGACTACGCTCGACGTCGGACCATAATAGAGCCCTAACGGTGAATTGTTTAATGCCGAACGAAAGCTTTTGTCGCCGGTGGCGCAGCGAGTGGCGGCGATATCTTTCTTGGCGAAAAGTCGCCGCCGGTAGACACTTACTGACCGGGGCCAAAGACGATGCTTCTACTGGTCGACTTCCCTTTCCCAGGGGCCGTGAACTCGTGATCCACGGTCGAGTCTTTTGTTCTGCGTTGCACAGAAGAAGTTAAAAGAAAAATTGAAAAAAAAGCTGAACGCATTTCGAGACGACCTTGTATTGTTTTTGTCCTCTCCTTTCTTTGCCTCGTTTGATACTAACGGATTTTCCCACTTTCTTCAGTTCCAAATGGTTGAGCCTTCTGCTCACCTCCCTAATATTGTAATGGACCCGCCTGTTCAGTGGTATTTCTCTCCTGTCATGTGAAAAAGGGGAATAATAAAGCTCTTAAGAGAAGAGGCTGTGCAGGGTCGGGTAAGCGAGTGTCGGCATCCTAGCTGTCCATGACGAAACATGTGAGGTTTGCCTCGGCTAGAGTGTCTTTTATATAAAAAAACTCTCCTCTTCTTTTTCTTCGGCAAGTTGAGATCGTTATGACTGGCCCCTCCTTATTAGCATCACGTTCGTTGAATACTTTGAGCGAGTGCACCTGACCGTCAAGGGATCAAGTCTCGCGCCGCGACGATGAGATCATCAGGACGACTGTGCGTCTCGTTGCAGTGCTATGCTTCGTTTCAGCTTCCGTCCGAGCGCACGCCAAAGCTACGTGTGACCGGAGCCAATCACACGCCGGCAATAGCGTAACGCGATCTCGCCTGCACTTTTGCATCACTCCGCTGCGCCGCTGGTTCACCCGCGCCGCCCGCGCTCGCCGAGTGTTTCGTCTGCTACGGGTGTGTCAACGGTATCGTCTGCTACAGGTTACAGTTGCCCTTTTACGTTCTGAAATTCAGTCACATGGGGATGTCAGTACGCAGGCTGGCCGCTGGCGTCTGTGTCCGAGCTTTCCACCTGTTTGGCATATTCGAGACGTAAGTACACGTTGAAAGGTTCTCGATGACCCGGCTGTTGATGTTTACTTGTATTGTCTGGATATACCACTGGTCGAGGCACAGTTCCTTGGCACCAGCTTCTCGGCGTTCGATGTCGATCGGCAGGTAAAGGGGTACCCTGATTTCTGCCGCGTATCAGTGAATTGTAGTGGCCCGGACGCTCTTTTCGCTGTTTTGTTTACAACGCATTCGCGGTACGACGCGGCCGGAGTCTCCTGCCGAATTTGAAAGTAGACATTCATCACGACCTTCGCACCTGACGCCCAAACGTGCTTTTGCGAAAGGACGTTTTGAAGCGACTCGGTGAGGAAAGCAGCGAAGCACATGATTCGGCCATTACGGGAACGAAAACGCCGAAATCACAGAAAAACCAACGAGAAAAACGAAGCGCTGCAGCCGTGTTGCCAGCGGATGTACGTGTTTTCACCAAACCACATGCATTTACATATATTAATAAAAACAAACTTCAGATATTCAATTCCTTTAGTTGCAAATCATTCTCAGCAGTACACATCTGGAATATTATGCAATGTTTACGCACAAAACAGTTATTAAAAATAAATACTTTTGCCGGACTACTTTGTGGTGCGTAGATGCTCTTCTCGAAGTTGCGAACCGTCCCTCAGCCTTTGGCTGCGCTCGGACGGAAGCTGAAACAGAAGTATAGTGCTACGCTGCCTAAAAAAAATTATTTTTTTTTTTGGTTTAGCAGAAGATGATTGCCGCTGACACTGGGTCCAACAAAAGGATCTCCCAAGGGTGACTCGCAATCCTCGCCGGTGATTCCGGTATCCGGACGCGCCTGACACGTCTGACAAGTAAAACGTTTTCAACCAAGAGTGGAAAGTCGGAAGGACGCGAAGGGTTACGTGGACAAGCATCGGCGCTCGTACAGTTACATCTGGAAGCGGGAACGTGCCCCCATGAACGGATTATCCGTGTCTGCGTTTGTGCGGGGGGGGGGAGTCCGGCTTTGCAAGGGAGTATGCGCTGACGACGAGGCGACCATGGGAACAGGCGCCCAGCTGCGAGGTCATTCCAGTGGCGTCACCCGTGGAACCTACCGCTTGAGTCCGAACTCACTAAATGCAGACAACATAGAACAACAACAACCCTGGGAGTGTCCCCGTCTTTCACAGTTGCAGCTGGAGGCGCGGCGCCTGTGTGCATTACCGGATTACGTCAATACCCGACCAAGGCTTGTGAAGCATCTCTACCTGCGTTCGTACGTGCCGGTGTTATGTTTTGGCTGCTCGTCGCCACCTTGGCCCAAGGACGCCCGTGATGCAGTTTCTACGGCTGCCGAGTGTAAGTGCGTGGGAACGGAATGTGAGGGGGCCCCTTGTTCGGGAATGCCACTTCATCTGCCGGCGTCCTATTTATTTCTGCGCTCAAACTTTTGTGATGAGCAAATTAGCACTAGATTTCGAAAGTAGTTAGTAATCTGAGTAGAAGTTACCTGAAAAACGTATAAATTAGACTACTAATTACCCAAACAAAGTTATAATTAAAAGTTACCAAGTTACTCAGAAAAGTAGTTAAACTACACTAGTGTGAGTAGAGTAATTGAACTACGTCCAAGCCTGGCTAAAAGCTTTATTGCTTTTATTCGCGCACTGATTTTCATGCATAATATATTACGTTTCTATCTTTTTTTCGCGTTTTGATTTGTTTGATATGAACGTTAAGAATCTGATACACGAAGTGGAAGGTACAAAAAAGCGCAATTATCCGATATGTTGAGAAGAAGCATTGTTTTTTTGCTCGTGTTGAGCCTGATATAAATCTTTCCTGATGCTTCTTTTGATTTAGGTAAGAAACAAATACATGTAATATAATCATCGAATGATAGGCGAACGGTAAACAAAAATACATTTTTGGAATTATTTTTTCCGATAAAAGTTTGATTTAAATTGTCACAGTCAGAACTGGTCTTATTTAAATCACGACTTAAATCACGACTTCAATCATTTTAATGTTTATTGTCCAACCTGGCGCTTAGATGACACATGGCATGGCACGACCCGTTTTCGGCCGCCATGCTTGTCGAGAGTGGCGACCCCTATGGGACTCTGGAGTCACGAATTGCTTTGCGTCATCCAGAATGTTTACTTCCAACTTGGCCTTCCTTGCACCGCACTGCGCAGGTCAAGGGCCACTACAACTGGCGTTTCCGCGGCAAGAGCCCGCTGTCCGGGGCCCTGGTCGTCGAAGGACGGAATGGCGTCTTCACCGGGCGGCTCCGCCACGTCAGGGGCACCTTGCGCAGCGTGTTTCTAACCTTCAGTCACTTCAGCGGCGTCTCGATCCATCTGGACGGCGTGTCCAGCTTCTCGGTGCCGGGCTCCAAGATCATATCGCTGGCCAACAGCGCCTTTAACGAGGCCGTCATGAAGGCCGCCACGAACGTCGTGTCACCAGCTCTCAAGAAGGCGGTGCAGGCCAGCCAATAAAGTGTGTGGACAATGGGCGACTATGTGCCCTCTACAACCCTGTGCCAGTACATGGCTTGCACCGACCTCACAGTGTGACGCGACATTACGGTATTACGTGATGGCATGGCATCACCCGTTTGGGTAGTAATTTAGTTCTGGTAGTTTAATTTCTGTAATGTATAGCTACTTCTTGGGGTCATTTGTCTATGTAATTATAAACTTCTGATGGAAAGTAATTATAGTTGTACATGAAGTACTTTCGACCCCAGTAATTGCAAAATTTTAGTTACATTGCAACTGCTTTACTTATTTCTTTTGTCAGGCTTGAGCTTCGTTGTGTAGAGTCATATCGGCAGGCGAAAATACATTTCCCGTCTGCCTCATTACCTTCTGTCAGCTGGCGCTTTGAAAGGGTCAAGACAGCACAGGGGTGCCGAACGCTGACACACACCTGAGCAACTTTCAAAGCAACCGCACTCGTAGAGGGCTCCCCCAAGCAGCACAAAGTGGACTCCAGAAGGAAGGCCGACGAGGGTTCCACGTGGGTGGCCTTCGTGTATCCCACGTCGGTTTTGCAACTCCGGCCCAAGTCGCCCTAAGTTGGGCTGCCCACGGCCCGGGGCTTCCCTCGTGAGACCCGCAGCGGGTCTCCTTTGGCAGCCCAGAAGGGCCCTCCTCGTAGGGCACACAGGAAGCCTTGCGCTCTGTCCCCCGTCTACTCCTTCCTGTGTTCGGCCCTTGCGCTAATTTTGTGTACTAGACCTAGGCGAACAGCCCACGGGCTTCTCCCCCATCGTGAGGCCCACAGTCGGCCTACGAGGGCAGCCCTAATGTGGTCGCCCCGGGAAGCTCATTTTGTTCCGGGTCATTTCCTACTTTCCCTACTGTGTGGGTATCGCAACGCACACCAAATTGCGAATGCCTCACCTTTCCCGTGTCCGTACTGGAAATATTACCATTTGGATAGACCAGGGGTGGCCAATCTGCGGCTCGCGAGCAGCATGCGGCTCTATAGCGTGTTAACCGTACCGCGGTTTAACACACACACACACGCACACGCACACACACACACACACACACACACACACACACACACACACACACACTAACTAACTCACTCACTCACTCACCACTCACTCACTCACCACTCACCACTCACTCACTCACTCACCACCACCACTCACTCACTCACTCACTCACTCACTCACTCACTCACCACTCACTCACTCACTCACTCACCACTCACTCACTCCCTCACTCACTCACTCACTCACTCACTCACCACCACCACCCACTCACTCACTCACTCACTCACTCACTCACTCACTCACCACTCACTCACTCACCACTCACTACTCCCTCCCTCCCTGTCCACGAGCATCTTCCCCAAAAAGAGAAATAGAACACATTTTAAATTGAAAGACAGGTTTCGGTTTGGTATAGTCGTGTGCTACGGCTACCTAGAGTAACTGTATATGCTCCGCTTGCAAGCAGAGCTTACAGTTACTGCTACTGCTACCTTACGTACAGTCGGACTGTTTTTGACTCGGATAGATCGAAAGTAGTTTAAGTTTCGTTTATTCCTCTGCACAAAAGTTTGCCCCCCCCCCCCCCCCCCCAGCGGCTCTTGGAAGTTTCGTAGTTTTGTATGCGGCTCATAGGCCGGGTCAGAATGGCCACCCCTGGGATAGACCAATAAAACGTCTTGACCAAACTCATGAACAATTGATCATTTCACATGTACGAAATGAAAAAAAAACAAAAAAACCTGCACATTTTCATATAAAGTCCTGTTGGACAGGTAATCAGGATACGTATAGCCAGTTTGAGCCGTTTAGACACCGAATTTTACGGCATTGTGACGAGCGTGTTTTGAATTCAGCCTCAAATTCAATACTCAGCGTAAACAAAATTCCACGCAACGTAAAACGGCCTTCTCAACATACACCCTGGATGGTGAGTCGGTAAAATCGTTTAGCGTGCCTAAACTTTCTCACGCTTAAGATTACAGTCCTGGCTGATTTGGTATCAAATTAAGCCGATCTCCTATGTTGAATTCCTAGAACGTGCATTGAATATTTTTCATATTAGCGGAAGGTGTCGTTTTGGGATTTGCACTGGTAGTCAAGTCGGTCATGCCACGCTTTGACCCCGTGGAGCACACATCTGTGCTAACCTTGCCGTAGTAGTACCGAGGTTGGTCCCAGGGGGCATTGCACATGGGTAGCCCAAGTTTGGCATGCCCACGCGGCGCACCCGTGGAGCCTGTGCTAACTCTGTGCTAGCTCTGCCTCATTGTAGCCGAGGTGGAACCCACGGGGCGTTGCATGGGCAACCCGAGTCGGTCATGCCCACGCTTTGCTGTCGTGGAGCCCACACAATTGCTAACTTGGCCTCTGCACCGCCAATGTGGGACCCACGGGGTTTTTACATGGGCAGCCAAGTTGGCCATAGGCACGCTTTTGCCACCGCGGGGCCCCCATCTTCGTAAGCTTGGCCCCTGCAGAGCTGAAATGGGATCCACGGGGTTTTACGAGGGCACCCCAACTCAGGCACGCCCACGCTTAGCCGCTGAGGAGCCCACATCATCGCATTTGGCCCCCGGAGAACCGAGGTGGGTCCCACGGGGTTCTGACATGGGCGGCCCAAATCGGACATGCCTACGCTTTGCCTCATTGGAGCCCACATCATCGCCACTTGGCCCCCGCACGACTTAGGTTGGACCCACGGGGTTTTATATGGAGCCCAATGCGTGCGTGACCAAGCTTAAACACGAAATCGCAAATATATGGTAATGCTACTCAAAAAAAAAGAAAAAAAAACGTGGACAGGAAGGTATACACGACGTTTCAGGCGGACGCCCTTCTTCAAGTGATAGACGCGAAAAACGGCAACGAAGAGGCAAGAGTCGTACACGACAGAAAAATAGGGGTAGGTACATTGGCCGAGAGGGAGGGGAGGCGAAACCGTTAGAAGACAGAGCCCAACTTCTTCGCTTGGCATCTAACGCAATAAATTAAAAAAAAGAAAAAAAGGCAAAAGCAAAAGCCAGGGCGCGCACGTACTAGGGCATATGGCATCCTCCGAGAGAAACATGACACCCAGAATGGTCCTCGGGGGGTTTCCGGCCGCCACAACCACGACCAAAGCGGTTACGATTGGCGAACCCGCGGTTCGGGATCGGTTCGAAGAGGCCCGCCACCCAGTTGGTGTCGGGTGACGCGTGTTAACTTCGGCGCCGTTTGTTTCTAAAAAAAAAAAAAAACACACACACACACACAAAAAAGTTTTGTCACAACAGTAGGGACAATTTATTGCTATTCGTTTTCAGTGTTAATATCTTTTTGCCTCCGAGTCGACAGGCCTACCCAGTGCCGAAACCGCCTACGCGGGAAGGCTGTTCGCAAACCGGCATGAAGACAAGAGTCACTCCCTTAACCTCCCCCCCTCAAACACACACACGCACACCACAAAAAAAAAAGAAGAAAACGGACATTTTGAAACATTTGGTAATCCCTCTCAACCCCCCCCCCCCCCCCATAAGTAATCCTACTATATACAACATGATCCAAGTTAGAAAGGCCGGAATGGCGAAATGACGTAATTAAAAATATAGTGGCTCTATTTTAAAAGTTATAGGAAAATAAAAATTACACAAACAAACAAAAAATAACCTCCTTCATGACGTCCTTGGTCGCTTGAGTGGCTGTGAACTAGCGGAGGGGTAGTGAGCTTAGCAAGCGCTCACGGCTGCCGCACTCCGTGTCCACGGCTCAAGAGGGCGCCACTAAAGCATGTTCTGGATAGGCTGTATAAAGCGGGCAGCCAGGGCGGCTCGCATCGCATTTGCTGCGCGATTAAACACTAATTCGGCATGACACTTCATTGGTTACAAACGACAGCAAACACGGGGTAAAGATCAGTTTAGAACGGGAGCCACTTCGCGCTGCATACCGCCAAACGTCCAAACCGCAAGCAAAACTTACCCGCCGAACGCCTTCCGAACGCTCGGAACCGGTCGGATCCTCGAGCCCGTATACGACCGCGGCGCCGCCGCGTACATCCGGGACCTTTCTACGGTCGCCGCTCGTCGGTACCTGATCCCCTTACCCATTTCTAGTATGCGCCGCCTTTTCCACCGCTTGGTGGCGGGTATGTCGACGGGTCACTTGTTTCCATACTTTATAAACTGCATTTGTTTTTTTTCTGATCTAAAATACTGAACAAAAAGAAACACCGTCAGGATGGCCGAGCGGTCCTCCGGGCTTTGGTTCGAATCTAGCTTCTGACATTATCTTTTGCTCCCGTATCCTCATGAGAGTCCATTAATCGTTCACGGTGTTTGCCGCGTTTTTTTAGTGTCTTAAATACACAGAGGAGACTATCAAAAAAAAAAAACTTTCAGCCTTTCCATTTTTGTGAAGACAGAAGACCAGCGAAGCTGTACTAGATGGTGGAAATGAAGTATTTATAAATGTAAGGATTAAGGTGTGATTGGGTAATTGGTTATGTGACAGCCGTACTCTCCCCGGTTGTCTTTGTCATACCACGTCAACCTCCGAAGGCTCATGAACGGGAGTCGAGGCGCCACTAGTCGTTCCTCTAGCCACGTTCAACCTCGGTAGGTGCTCCGGTATGGGTGGGTACTTGTGGCCGTTCACGGTCGCGAACCAGGGCACCGCGCCTTTGAGCAGGGAATCTCGGCACGTTCTGCACGCCGGTTCTTTGTAGACGTCCGCCGACTCGATGACACTGCCGCAACGCGCACGCGCCCGTTTCCCGCTTCTTCTCGTCCGAAACGCCGCCGATCGTGGATACGTCTCCGGCGAACCAGAGTCGGTCGCACACGGCGCACGTGACGCCAAACGGGTTCTCCACGAACTGCCTCCGGAACCTTGCCGTCGCACCCGGGAACTGTTCAGCCGGCGTGGAGTGCTGTCGTCGCCGGGCCTCGCGCTTGCGCGTGGCCTCCGTGGCACGATCGTCGTCCGTGGCGTTGGCCCGCCGGTGCCGTTTACATCGCTGGTTCTGTTCTCGGCGGCGGCTTTCCAGGCGAGCGATGTGCACTTCTTTGCAAAGGAGTCTGAAGCGGTGGACGCAGTGGAAGTCGAGGCGACAACGGCTTCGCGTCGGTTGCGGACCCATTCGCGCTGCTGCGTACGTCGCCGCTCCTTCCGGCACCCAGTCTTCATTCCCCGAAAGGGCACGTGGCACGGCCCATCCTGAGTCCAAACCGAAACTGATAAGAGCGTAGAAAACAGCGCGCAAACCAGACGAGGACGAAGAAACACACGTGACGAGCGCTGCGCTCGTCTCGTGTGTTTCCTCTAGTGATGGGCCGAACTTTTGCCGAATCGAAAGTTCGGCGCCGAATCTTGGGATTGGGCGAAGCCGAACTTTTGCCAAACTTTTCTAAAGATTCGGCGAAGATTCGGCAAAATACATTGTTACCAGACTCGTTGATGTTTCGTTTTTTTCTGGCGAAAAAAAGGTTTTATGTTTCTTTTTTTCTTAACTTAAATGCAACATGTAATGCATATTGACATAGTTATTACTAAATAAGGTGATATTCTACAAGATAATTGTATCAGTGTCGTTTTTGTGTGTTTACTGACAATTTTAGTGACTCCTTGCAGAAGTGGCGTGACAACGAGGTTGGGTAGAAGCGAGCGTGGCGCAGTCACGAATCACGCTACGAGAGTTTCGGTTTTGAGGCATCATCAGCGCAAGCCTGCATGTGTGTGTACATTGCTAAAAATGAAGGCAATAACGCTGCGTTCTTGCTTTCTCTGGGATTCACCGTTTAGTGCGCGAAAACGAATGCAACGGTTGCTGAGCCTTGACCAGAAGAGAGAATAATAATATTGTAAATATGCATGTTCTTCGATTTGAGTCACTTGACGTCAGCTTTGCATGAAAGTGTGCTTCCCATATTCGCAACGTCTCGTTTTTAACCTTTAAAATGCCTGTTTCTGGTGTTAGGACACACACGAACGTTTCGGAAGATAAGGAGAGTGAATGTCGGATGTGCAACGTCGAGCATTATAGTTCTGTTTAGTTTTATGCAGATACATGAAAATCGCGAAATAACACTAAATTGAAAAAGCAATATTACTTTGTTTTGGAACACACTACTCCTGAGCCGAAAACAGAATTGTTATAATTGCGAGGAGTGCTTTAAAGTAATTGTCGGCCAATGTTTCAGAATGCACCGCATCATTTGTCACTTGCGCAGTTGACTGCGTAAATTACTGGTCGATCTTCTATTCTTGAGGCAGAAAATATCGAAGAGAACCACACTCGCTCACAAACGCACTGTTACCGTGTTGCCTACTCCACACCGCGCCGTAACCGCTGGTTGTACTACACTGCACGATGGTAACGGAACGACTGCACGGCGTCCATTTGCAATCCATGGCTCCGTCGCGTTCTCGCGCGTGCGCAGACATTTGCCGAATTTTTGCCGAATCTTTGCCGAACTTTCCTGCAAAAGTTCGGCATTCGCCGAACTTTGGCCGAATCTGAAGTTCGGTAGATTCGGTCCATCACTACTTTCCTCTTCGTCCTCGTCTGTTTTTGCGCTGTTTCCTACGATGAATTCCCACAAACGCGCCGAAGTATCCATTATTATATGATAGCTGGAGAGGTTGCTGCCATCTACGAACGACGGCGGCAACCAGACTGGCTGTGTGCTTGCCGCCGTCGCTTATAGATGGCGGAAGCTGTCCAGGGGTTTGTGTAGGTTTGTTTTGACGTGATTTTGGTACCGGACACGATCCTGAGGAACCTAGGAATTAACAGCTCTGCTGTAAAGCTACTTGAATACATAATTGAAACGATTCGTGCCACTTATATTTTGTATTTCGACTAGCACGAAGCTTTTAGCAGCTCTGGCCAGTAGTAAGCCCAGGGCCAAAGACTTCACATATCGTGCGCTTTCGGCACCGCGGGTCGTCCCCGTGGGTGGAGGTTCACGCGTCGTCCGGCTAAAATATGACGCACTGATATTTAATTACTTCCTCCGTGGCCGCTGGCTTGCCCAAACCCCAAGAGACGTGGAAACCGCAAAAAAGGTAGACGCTTAAATATGATTGCAGGGTCCCCTTAAAACAGTGCAGTCAAATTCGTTAAGGCTCTCCTAAGTATCCATATCCTGCTCCTGCTAATTTAGTTCTAACCTTCTTTCTTCAGTGCACCATCACACAGAAAAAAATATAGTGTTTCTTTTAGAGCGCAGCTCTTAA
>JAZHYW010027370.1:0-23392 GCA_037355805.1 Ixodes ricinus | reverse complement strand
ATTGCACTGTAGGCTGTTTAAAAAAAACATTTTTTCCTTCGCATGTGTCCTTTAATTTACGTTACGCGCAGCAACCGCCAGGACGTCGATTACACCTTCAACGTAACTCTGTACTGCCCACTTCTAATGGCAAGCCTGCAGCCAGTTTTTAGGTCGTACGTACTGCTCTAAACATGCTTCTTGCCAAGTCTGCTAAGGCGAGACCTCGAAATCACATTAAGGCTATCGCAGCCTGGGAATCGCGATTTTTTTCAAAAAGAGTCACGTTTTTGGAAAATAGGTTGACCAGCTTTTACAACTCATAAAGAATGCTGTCCAAAAGTTTTATTCCTGTAAGTATTTACTCCGAAATAAATTATTTTCGACATACTGGCGGCCGCACGTGAGCGCCGACGACGCGGGCGATCACGAAAATGTGCTATTTTCAAAACGTGCTCCCTCCGCGCTTCTTAGGACTAGCGTGGACAGGCCCCCTCGTTGGATAGAGCATCTCGCCCTCTTTCGTTCTGTTTGCAGCATTGTTCGCGATATCGTGAGCACAGACCATAAAACCCCGTAGAAAACATAGCTGTGCACGCTCTTATTGGTCAAGCTGGCGAAACAAGAGCTCTGATTCGCTAGGACGAGCCACGTGACGTCATAATCGTCTGCTAGCGTGCAATTTCTGTCAGTCGTTTTGTTTGCTAGCTGCTCTACGCGCCCTTGACCGTTCTTCCAACTTTCTATTGCTACGATGCCGGCGACTTTCTGTAGCAAGCCTTCGCCGTTCAAGTTCGGTGGCCGCAAGCGGTTTTCGAACCGAAAAGGGAGCGGACAACCTCCCAAGGAAGACGACAGGAGCGCATCTTCGCCATTTCAAAGCGCTCAGGCGTCGCCGAGTGCCTTGGAATCGCCCATCGCTTCGCTGCCTCCCGCCGAACGTCACCCGGGACCATCGGCGTCCGCATCATCCTTGCCGGTGACCAAAATCTCAAGCGAAAACGACCTCACTGCAATCGAGCGGAAGATTGCGATGATGCAACGAAAGGCGCCCGCAAAATGTTCCGAGCCCAACGAGCCCGAGAACGAGCTAGGCCTAACCGAAGGCGAAGAGCTCAACGGCTACCGCTTGCTTGGCGTGTCCTGCATGGAAGCTCTAGTAAGTGCTTTGCTGTGCCCGAGTGCGCAGTATCTTCTCTCAAACTGTCCGAGACCGGGAAGGGCGTCCTTTCGTTAATTACATGGCATCTCATGCAAGCATATCATAATGCGCATGAAACAAACAAAAACTTGTATGCGTGCGTGCGTGCACATGTGCACAGACAGACATAGCGTGTAACTGAGCGAGACAGGCACATACAGATCTAATTGTACATGTAAAGTTGATCTTACATCGGTCAGTATATATACGTTTTGTCTTACACGAGCTCGCCCGCTTTTTCATGAAATTACGTCACCACCTTGCGCACTTTAAAAAAACCAAAGGAAAAAAGTCACTTTCGTGAAACAACTCGCGAACTGTGATCCAGTTCAAAGGCCGTCATTTTACGTCGTTGAATATATGTATATACATAAATATTTTTTTTTTGCGTTTTATTTTTGATGCTGCTGAGGCCTTCAATGCTTTGTTTGGAACCGGCCTCAGAAGCAATGGCAACAGTGGCACTGAGTGCACGAAGCTGAGAAAACACTCTGGCGGGAACGAGCTGTTTCCTAGGAAGTTTTATAGAAACTCGAAGATATTCTAATATTTTGTTTTGCTGAAGAATTGCAGCAAATAAAGCTTTCTCAGAGCTCCCTGCCCCTTCTTCTCCCTCTATCCATGGCGCTGACAAATGAAAGACACCTCTGGGTGTTCGTCAAAACGTGCGTTATAATGCTAACGCATTAAAACAATCGCAGAGCACAAAGCGGCAGTGTACAGTATGTCAGCCGCGCCGACACAGTAGCAGACATGATCGGGAGACCAAATTTCTGGCGTCATACGGCACGGGTCTATCGTTGTCGCTGTCCCACAAATCATCAAATCAAAACTATGAAACTTTGTCCCCACGAGACACGACGCATAACTACTGGAGCACTTGACGACGCAGCAGTTCATCAACCCAGCGTAACCGCACCACTCCGAATTCAACACGTGCCAACGTACGCAGCGTGCATGGTTTCGTTTTGCTGGGGTTCTCACTGCCTACCTTCGGTAACAGCCGCGCAGGCGGCACGCTGGTCGCGTCACACGGAGTGTATAATGTCTGTAAAAATGCAAGACTTATTTTCTTATTCGAATTGAATATATTGGTTTTTGCGATAGGTTGTAATCTATTTTTTGTATACAATGTTGATATTTTTGCTCTTGCTTTGTATTTTAATCTGTCATATGGAACTGTAAGGGACCAGGCAGGGGCTCCGTCAAGCTGTTAAACAGCTTTTTCCCCCCGATTCCTTCAGTTACCGTATTGAATGGGAACTTTATTTATTATTAAGGTTGCCCCTTCGACTGTTTGCCAAGCTTAAAGTAAAGCAGAGATGATTCTGGACGCAATGTGATTCGGTAAGACAATGTAAGCAAGAGGGTACCTACAAAAAAAGCAGTTGATGAGAGAAGAGGCTACCTATGGTATTCATGAGTTGCTGGACCCCCTGCTGAAGCTTGGGCAACTGGGCGACCTGCAGGCAGAGTTGCTGGATGCCGGCCAGCTGTTGGTGGCAGTGTCGGTGCAGGTCAGCTGTCAGCGCGTCCACCGCCTGCAAGCGAGGCGATCACCGCCATGACTGCGCCTCGAGGGACACGGAACTCACTTCGGCCTGCCTGGCATTCGCTTCGTTGTACCCGTGCAGCTCCTCCCACCGGGATTGGTAGCTGCGGGGCGAACGAAACAGGCAGTCGGTTTCAAACCTCGCCACAGCCTCTGGAAGCCCTTACTGATGCAGGAGTTCTGCTCCGGCGTTGACCAGCTTCCTCTCACACCCGGGCCCGGCTCTGCGGGTCCACAGCGGGAACGGTTAACCGCACGCGGCAGCGTTCGCTCGACGGCGAGCAAAATACTTACTTGGGTAGAGATGGATCGCCGAGCGTCAGATTTCTCAGACTGCAATTCAGAAGTTCCGTACCCGCCTCTCTCATCGAACGTGAAATGCCCTCAAGTGAATGAATGCGCTATATCCAAGTTGCCCGCAACGGTTGCATGCAATGCCCGAGAAAAAGGCGTACTCACCTCAGGCTCAAGTCTTGCTGTACGCTGTGTAACTTGTCCCTCAAGTTCTCCAACATTTTGAAACCACGACTCGACGACTCCTCTGGCTGGCATCCGTTGGCTCCGGGGACCGGGGTGGAAGATAGGGCGCACTAATTCCTACCGCAGCCGTGCGATCCGACTGGTGTCCTCCTGACGGCCCTTTCTTTTAGAACAGGGTGGCGGAAACTCTGCCTCTGGTGCCTTTTAGTGAAATAAAATAAAATCACTTCTGCCGTGCACTGCTCGCGGCACATAACACTGCAGGATTTCTCCTGCGTTTCAGAGTTTTGTTTTCGGTTGTGCGGCAAAGTCAACGAGGTAGAGCACGCGATGCCGAAGGAACACGGACCAAGAGTACAGGCGGTACAGGGCGCCCTGTGTCGTTTTGATTCTACTCTTGGTCCCTGTTCCTTCGGCGCTTATTTCCCATAATGTATACCAACTGGCCCACCTAAGCATTTTATTGAGGTAGAAACGCGTATCAGGAGTCAGGCCGGAACTAAAGGTAGAGCTACTGGCACGCTAACATCATCATCATCAATGTGTGGTCAGGCGAATGCAGCTCCCGGAGTTTCTGTGATGGCCAAAGTGCGGCGCCACTACGTAGGCTTCTTTGTCGTACGTCCATCCATACAAGAGAACTACTGTCTCTCTCTATTCAACAGGCCCCAGACTTCTATGCGGGTATTTGCCGCTACATTTTCGAGCGCTCAAGTTGGATGTGTGTTATTGGTTACCATACTAGTAATTTGTGCACCCTCGTACCTAGCCTCGCTGTCCCCATATCCGGTGTGTGGGCCAAAAAAAGCAAGAGATTACAACGTATAACACGTAAAAAAATATAGGGGAAGCAAAAAAAGGAATTATGATTAAATGTAAACACTTTCCGCCGCCGTGGCGAGAACAAAGCGACATTTCCACGCGTACGGGAAGTTCCGCATTTCAATTTTCAAGATGGCGACGCCCTCACGGAAAACCGTGCATGAAAACAAACACGTGAAAAGTGTTCGGCCATTCATGATTGTTACTTTTTTCTGTAGCTCTTTAAACGATCGCGCGCCTCGCTCTCGCAGTGCGCGCGGCGCGTTTCGCTCGGTAAAGTTTGAGTGCGTGTTAGCGGGAAAGTTTGTTTTTCTTTTGAACACCGAGTTTGTCGCTATGGCAGTGCCTCACTCTTACGGAAGGTACTGCTCTGCGAGATGGTGCAATCATCCAACGGAGAACTCGGAATACAGACAGTTCCGGTTTTCAACAGACGACAGGTAAGCCTCTAAGTTTTTGTAATTTTGGAGTCGGAAATGCAAGCATAAAAATATATACTTTGCAATCATCCCGACAGAGCAGTCAAATGGATCACGTACGCGAACCGACCGGAGTTCGAAGCTTAGGCCATGAGCAAGGTGCACGAGCGCCGGCTGTGCTGCGCGCACTTCAGGAATACAGCATTTGCGAGCCACGGGAGGATACGTTTGCGGCCGAATGCATGTCCTTTGGTTTGTGGGAGCCGAGGGTGAAAGACAAGGCAGAGGGCACGTGACAGGCGGTCGGCGGGGCAAGTCACGAGCTGGCGCGAGACAGTGCGAGCAGAGCGAGGCTGAAGCTGGTACAAGGAACGTCGGAGCCGGGCTGCCTGGCCTGGCCCATGGCGAACCCCGGAGCGGTTCACCAGCGAGGTCTGGTGCAAGACCGGTGGAAACGGCGAGCCCGGGCCATATGACCTGGGCTATGACGATCCCGGGGTGGTTCCGCAGCGAGACTCGGGCATTGATAGCCCGGGACAGCCAGCCTACGCAGCGCTGGCGTGGGAAAGGCGATCCGCAGGCCTGGACACGGACGCCGACTGTGAGCTCTGATCGACGGGCGACAACAAGGGTCGGCGTGCCTGGGCTGCCGGTTCTCGACGACGGGCAACCGAGAGGTACAGTAAACCCATTCACTGTCTTCTCGTTGCTGTTATGTCACTCCCTGGGTGACAGGCGGAGCGCATACCGATCGGGCGGCGATTACTAGTAGAAGGACCTCCATAAAGAACCCCACATTAAAATGGCGCTTCCAACGTGGGGCCCGTTCGGTATGCCTCTGCTTCTAGTCGTCCCCAGGGGGAACCACGGATTCGTTGAGCGGGCTGTTCACTAACGCTAACGATGCCCGTTGAGACAAGGTATGTTGGAATTTTGGCAACTTGTCTTACAGCAGAGCTCAGCAGGTGTCTCCTCGAATCGAGTACCTAAAGGGCTCGAAGGAAGAGGTTGCGGACGCGCTTTTTCGGGTACCCCATAATAGTGGTTGCCAGGAGGTGATGCAACCGGGGAAGCCGAAGAGCGCGGTTAAGATGTAAGAAAGTCGTCTTCGGAGGCAGAGGAGAGCCACGGCATGTTCGCTGGAGGGCAGGATAGCGACTGGCAGGAAAGAAAACAGCCAGGACTCATTTCATATTTAGGATTTAGGCTTGGGGTGATGCGGCAGGCAAGTAAGTGCTTGTCGAGGCCCGGGGTGCAGATGGGTTTTTGTCAGTGGGTGTCGAAAAGACTGCGGGAATAGCAGTTGACACCGGGAACACTGGCGGACGAGATAGTCAGCGGGTGTCGGGTAAACCACCGTGGGGTAAACTAGCGGGAATTGCGGTTGACACCGGGAAGGCTGGCAGGCGAGTTGATGAGCACTTTGATTTGCAACCGCTGGGCCAAGACGGCTAGTTGCTTCGCGTCACCACAACAATCCACGAAGGGCAGAGGCGATTTATAGGATAATTTCTCGGCTTCACTCTGGCCGGTCGTGGCAGTGACAGCAAGACTTTTAATAAGTTATGTCGCGTCACGACCTGGCCGGGGATGAGGCGGTAGACATTTAGGTGGCTTGTAGTTGTCCAGCTTGCCTTGAGGCGTGTACGGGTAAAGCGGGCTTGCTCGCTGATTTGCCGCCCCCTCCGAGGACAGATCAGTCCCTTGAGCTCGTATACACGTGGACGGAACGGGACGCTGACGCTTACATCGAGTAGCACACGGTATATGTAGCCGTTGTGGAACGCGGGTATGGTATATGGCAATCCCGCCACAGGCTTTGGATCCCTTCGCTTGCGCAAAAGATGGACTAGGTTTACACCATCGTTACCTGTTTTGAAGGAAACTCACGCGTTGAGCAACGCAGTTAGTGGGTTTTCTGCATCGCTTGCTCCGAGGTGAGAAGGGCACCCGAGGTACAAAGATGCGAACGCCGTGTCTTACTTCTAGGCTTACTCGGCGAGATACAAACGAGGAGGCTTGCCCGGTTCACATCGCTGACTTGAAAGGATGCTACCGTTGTCGCGATGGGAAAGACGTATAACATGAGGTTACGGTAGGACACAAGAAATCCCCTGTTCTTGGCGACCTAGGAGCGAGCTCCGGAATGCGGAGTTGCTGAGTTAGCCGCATGGTACACGAACCTGTCGGCAAGCAATTCGGCGGTGGAGGTTATGGCAACTGCCACAGTCTGCGGCAGAGTAGTTGTTCGTTGTGTGTTGTTTTAACACTTTCTTCTGCGCAGAATAGCTTCTTGGAAAGACGGCCATAGCCGGCGTAACCCAGGAAGCCCACCGGGAGGAAACACAGGCCCACTCGTTTTCCCAAGTGCTCAGGGTGGCTGACAGGTGTTCGGCATGACGAACGGTTCTGGCGGGCAGTTCTAAGCCAGCTGAGACCTCCAAGCGGAACGGGGCAAGTCCGTCTGCGTCGGCCGGACCAGCTTAGAGCAAGCCCCCTGCTGCATCGCGGTGAGTGGGACAGCGAGCGACAGACAGGTCGGCATTGTCTGCCGGCTTCGCTAGCCACCACCACCTACGCCGCTTTCGGACGCTGCAACGTGGCCACTCCGGCAACAGCAACAGCGGCCGCCCATGAAGTCCAGCGGCTCCCATGAAGTCCCCCGAAGTCCGGGCCTTGAGGGGGGAGAGTGTGGGAGCCGAGGGTGAAAGACAAGGCAGAGGGCACGTGACAGGCGGTCGGCGGGGCAAGTCACGAGCTGGCGCGAGACAGTGCGAGCAGAGCGAGGCTGAAGCTGGTACAAGGAACGTCGGAGCCGGGCTGCCTGGCCTGGCCCATGGCGAACCCCGGAGCGGTTCACCAGCGAGGTCTGGTGCAAGACCGGTGGAAACGGCGAGCCCGGGCCATATGACCTGGGCTATGACGATCCCGGGGTGGTTCCGCAGCGAGACTCGGGCATTGATAGCCCGGGACAGCCAGCCTACGCAGCGCTGGCGTGGGAAAGGCGATCCGCAGGCCTGGACACGGACGCCGACTGTGAGCTCTGATCGACGGGCGACAACAAGGGTCGGCGTGCCTGGGCTGCCGGTTCTCGACGACGGGCAACCGAGAGGTACAGTAAACCCATTCACTGTCTTCTCGTTGCTGTTATGTCACTCCCTGGGTGACAGGCGGAGCGCATACCGATCGGGCGGCGATTACTAGAAGAAGGGCCTCCGTAAAGGAACCCACAGGTTCAAGTAACCGACCCGAGACTGCAAGAGCTTGTTCCTCCAGGTGAGCTTGTCTCAGTACAATATTAGGTTATTTCATATTTAATTTGGAGAAGCTGATCTGTTATGGTTATATTATTCAGAATTCTTATGGGGAGCTGCGACTCACCTGCCAGCCCCAGTTCTGGTAAATAATATTTCATATTAGTTTCTGCACTATAATTCTCAAGCTAGGAACGGCCTTTTTTATACTAATCTGCTCATATCTGTTGGCATCAATTTAGTATAAATTCATTGACTTTTTTCAGTTCGCTTGTCCTCACCATCGCCAACTGCCGCTTCTTTGTAGGGGTAGGCGCAGGTGGAGCCCCACCTTCGTGAGGAACTGAGCTTGTACGTGATGCTTTTTTCTAGACATGAAAGCAATATGGAACGCTCAGCGTCCGTTTACTGCCTCTAGTAGGCAACTCTTGAAATTGGTAGCACCATGTTCAGCTTGAGTTGAAGCTTAATGCGAGTTCAATTTCTGAGTAATTTCTCTCGAACAGATGTCACTCTTGAGACACCAATGGGAGCTGCAGCCTCATCGAGGGCCACGGCTGGCAATGGGGCAACCCCAAAGAGACAAGGTATGGTAGGCCGAGGAAAGAGTACTCACCCTGGACGAAACGTACATTAGATAACCTAAAAAATCCAAAAACCGATTGCGCAAGAACCTCTTTGAAGGCATCACAAACTTTACGAACTTTTTTTCTTGATTTTTCGAATCTGACACGACCTCGAGTCATGTCAGATTCGAGGCAGATTGACATCGTGCTGTCTAAACATTTATATGAACCACTCAGCTTTGCTTTGCGATAGAACATAAGAAACTTTCGTCAGTGCTGACTTGATCAAGCCGTAGTAGCCCTCGTCAAATTTTATTGTTGAGGCCGAGCCAACTGACAGGCATTAATATATAAAAGATATAGGATACCCTATTTGAGAGGTTCAATATCCAGGAGGTCTGCGTAAGTCATAATAAAGTCGATGCACATCATAATCTGACTTGCGGTCTGGAGACTCGACGTCGTGTTTCAATTCGTGAAATCATCGTAAATAGCTTGTAAACCCTTGTAAATAGTTACTTACGCTGCATTGTCTTAATGCGTATATGTTCCTAGAATAGTGATCATATAGAGATTATAGACTCTTTGAATAGCTCTCTAGGTATGAGCTGTTTCTATAAACTTCGCTAATTGCGCAATCAGTATTTTGAATTGTTACCGTATTCCTGTTATTCTGAACACTGAGTAGAGATCATGCACATTGCGAGTTTCATTTATTGACTTAAGTTGTTTTTCATAGCGCGAGCTCATGTTCGTGATAGTTTACCAGAAGTTTGGACATATATTGATATGTATATATGCATACTATGTCCTTCTAGACCAATTTTTTTTTTTTTTTGCGTGTTCATCATTTGTTTTTTTATTGTGGAACGTTTTCTATGATTAAAGAAATGAGCAGATCTGAGTGGAAAACTTGTAGAATAATAGTTCTACATTGTGTGTTACTTACACGCTCCTATCTTTTCGTTTTTTTCACCACTTTCTCGCTTAATGCTCGGCTCACCTAGGGCTGTTGCATACATTTATGTAGATAACATTATGTAAAGAGTTTATTTTGAGAGTGTGGCCTAACCCAGGAGTATCAAATAAAAAATGCATTTAAGTCCATCACCTGGATTTCTTTCTTTGCCTCTGTGAGATCGTTCTTAATGTTCATGTGTTCAAAGATTGCATGTGCAGACAACACTCAATCGCCCCCGGCGCAGCGTAGTCTGCGCCGTAGGCTGCTGCTTTCGGTGCGCGCGCTGTTGCGCGCAGTACCGAAAACCGAAAAATCAAACAGTCAGCTGCAGTGTAGAAAAAAAAAAAAGAATCGGGGAGAAGATAGCGGGAGAGAGGAGGACAAGGAGGGTACGCGAGGGTGTTGACTAAGGTGGCGCCATCTCATGATGAGTGTTGTAGCGAATTTGTCTAGCCCCAGACCTCCTCTTCGCCATTTGCCGCAGCGCCGTGTCGCTAGTTTCGCTTTACCACGGTGGAAGGTGCACAGCTGCACTCCCCTGGTGTGGTTACGAGGAAGAAGGCTGCTCTTTTTGAGCGGGAGATGCTATGTACCGCGGCCTCGGCAGCTGGGGCCGAGCACTGATCTCAATGACAATTGCTGGATCGCGTTTGCCCGCTCTAAAGTGAACTAGAGGAGCTAGCACGAGGGATGAAAACTTTGACTGGACTTGAAAGTAAACATATTCGGCAGAAGTCTGCCTGGTTGGGTGAGAGTTAAAGTCCGAAAATGTATCTCCAACCAAAATATGAAAGGCAACCCGACGTTTCAAAACCAACTCGGTTTCTTCTTCAGGGGTGACTGAAGGCACGCGGACACAGCAGCAGCTCCTAACCTCTTCGTCGTCAAGCAAGAAAGGAAAGAAAAGAAAAGAAAAAGAAAAGTAAATTAAAAATTGTAAAATAACTTTTTGCTATGGAGATGGTCGTCTCTTCAGCTTTTCTGTCAGGTCACGGAGGCCATGCGCGTACACAGAGGGCAAAGCGCCCAGCGACCTGTTTAGGTTTCCCGGCGTGTGCTGGATCTGCCACGATTCCAAGAAAAGTCGTCTTCGAAAATTGGGCTCTGTGTCCAGCACGTGCGCATTCGCGAAGTCAATGCGATGGTCTAAGCTGAAGAGACGACCATCTCCATAGCAAAAAAGTTATTTTACAATTTTTAATTTATTTTCTTTTCTTCTTTTCTTTCCTTTCTTGCTTGACGACGAAGAGGTTAGGAGCTGCTGCTGTGTCCGCGTGCCTTCAGTCACCCCTGAAGAAGAAACCGAGTTGGTTTTGAAACGTCGGGTTGCCTTTCATATTTTGGTTGGAGATACATTTTCGGACTTTAACTCTCACCCAACCAGGCAGACTTCTGCCGAATATGTTTACTTTCAAGTCTTTACGCCTTGACTTCGGACCGGAGACAGCACAGCTAGCGAAGCGGTTTATCAACGTTACCCGCAGCATTTCAACCTACAAGTCTCACCTCGACTTCACGAGGTCGTGCCGGGATATGAACCTTGTTCCCCGAAGCCTCCGTCTCAAGCGCCTCGTCCACACAGAGGAAGGGCACAAGATCGTGGCGCAGGCAGAGAAACGATTGGTAAGCGCCAGAATTCACGATTGCCAGACCACGTTACGAAGAAAAGAACTAGACCTCTTCTTCGCACGCCGGCAACTCGAGCACCGCATCCCGGACGTATTCCCGGCTTTGCAGGCTTTTGCCACAAGTGTCGCATCTACTGCTTCGGATAAACGACGGACTTCTCAGAAAGAGAAGATTTCAAGGCTAACAAGATCGGACGATTCAAGCCGAGGCACCATTGACATAAACTTTGTCAAGAACCTCTCCTCTCGACAACTCTCGCCATGCGAGATTGCGGTCTTGGCAAAAGGACACGGATTCAATATGACCACGCGACGGCCGCCTCTGCCAAAAATGGTTGCGGCTGTGGAGGACGGAATTATGCGCTTAGACCCTAGCATCCGGGATGGAGTGCGGCTTAAAGCGGTGGGCATCCTTTCGAAGCTCCCACAACGGCAACGACACAACCTGCCGGCGGAGGAAGTTACAGCGCTTCGCAAACTTCGCGAAGATACGGAGATTGTGCTTCTGCCGGCCGACAAAGGGAAGTCGACCGTCGTCCTGGACCGGGAGGTATACGAGGAAAAGGTACGGGATCTTCTTGGCAGCCATGCTTATGAGAAACTCAAGAAAGATCCTACGCCACAGGTTCAGAGGAACTTGAACAAAATCCTGGCAGAGATTTTCAAGAAATACCCTGAGTCAAAGAGCCTTTACCTGCGACTTATTTGCAGGAATGGCTCCGCTCCAGGATTTTATGGCCTTCCAAAGATCCACAAACCTAACGTGCCTCTACGACCTATTGTGGACTTTACAACCTCACCGCTTCGGGCGCTATCCAGTTATCTTCACCGGACTTTGGCTCCCCTCGTCGGAAACACGTCGACCCATGTTGAAAATTCTGGCCACTTCGTGGAGCGCGCCTCGCAAATACATCTCAGCGACGATGACACCATGGTGTCTTTCGACGTGGTGTCTCTCTTCACAAGTGTCCCAGTTCCCCTTGCAGTTGCTGCAGCCCGCGAAGCCCTCGAAAAAGACAGCTCCTTGACCACAAGAACCAACCTCACTGTGGAGGAACTGTGCCGTCTGCTCGAGTTTTGTCTCGGCAGCACATACTTCACCTTCAAAGGGGAGCTTTTCAAACAGGTCAGTGGCACTGCAATGGGTGCGGCCATCTCGGTCACAACGGCGAACCTCACGATGGAGACAATCGAGCAAAAAGCGCTGAGGTCTTTTCCCAACAGCCCCAAAGTATTCATGCGCTATGTGGATGATTGTTTCTGCATTCTCAAGAAACTGGACGTGACTAATTTTTTGGCACACCTCAATTCTATCGAGCCGGCCATTCAATTTACCGTGGAACATGAGACGAATGGCACCTTGCCGTTCCTTGATGTGCAGGTGAACCGACGAGGACAAGATCTGACGTTTACGGTGTACCGAAAACCAACACACACCGGACGCTACCTCGATTTTGACTCCAACCATCCAACGAGTCATAAGGCCTCAGTGGTTTCGACCCTCCTTCGTAGGGCAACGACTATCTGCTCGTCGGAAACCGATAAAAAGAAGGAGAAGAAGACCATAATTGAAGACCTAAAGAAAAATGGCTACTCCAGTAGCTTTATTGAGCGCATCGCCCGACGCCAAGGTATCGCCAGACAAAACCAGATGCCAAAAGAAGAAAGACAGCCCCATCGAGTCGCGCGCATCAGCGTTCCCTACGTAAAGGGAACCAGCGAGGCGCTCGCACGGGTCCTAGCAAAGGAAGGTATTCTGGTGTCCCACAAGCCCACATCCACACTCGGAAGGTTTATGCCAAGACCGAAAGATCGCCTACCAAAAGAAAGGGCACAGGGCGTGGTTTACACCATTCCTTGCGCAGAGTGCCCCGCAACCTACATCGGCGAGACGAAGAACTTTCCCGAGCGTATCCGCCAACACAAGAACGACGTGCGGAAGTTTGACAGCGAGCGCAGCGCCATCGCCGAACATTGCGATGCCTTAGACCATCGCATTGACTTCGCGAATGCGCACGTGCTGGACACAGAGCCCAATTTTCGAAGACGACTTTTCTTGGAATCGTGGCAGATCCAGCACACGCCGGGAAACCTAAACAGGTCGCTGGGCGCTTTGCCCTCTGTGTACGCGCATGGCCTCCGTGACCTGACAGAAAAGCTGAAGAGACGACCATCTCCATAGCAAAAAAAGTTATTTTACAATTTTTAATTTATTTTCTTTTTTCTTTTTCTTTTCTTTCCTTTCTTGCTTGACGACGAAGAGGTTAGGAGCTGCTGCTGTGTCCGCGTGCCTTCAGTCACCCCTGAAGAAGAAACCGAGTTGGTTTTGAAACGTCGGGTTGCCTTTCATATTTTGGTTGGAGATACATTTTCGGACTTTGACTGGGCTGTTAGGCTGTTTTAAATTTTCGCTTTATTTCGTAAGAAACGCGTCCGACAGATTCACTTCCTCTAGGTCTGAAATCTCCTTCGAGTTGAGTACAATAAAGAGGGCGCGGCAAATTTATGCGCCTCCGTGTAGGCCGTCGCCAGCAGCAATTCACTACCAGGCAGAAGTCTCCGATCATAAAACTAGCAACTCGATATTTTAAAGGTGTCTATATTCACTTTACCGCTCTGCCTGCGAATGCGGTCACTGGCGGCCATCGGTCCTCCAACATTTTTTGAGCGGCTTGAAGTTCGACGCTGAAACGGAGCTCCATGAAAGCAGGAACATCGAGGAAAAAAATATTACGGAAATTCGCAATATTTTGTGAGTTATTAGCATAGGTCGGCATTTTAGAGCCCCTTCATTCACCATCACATCACGAACAAAATCACGTCTCCAAATTCATTCGCATTCACGTCACAAGGTACTCCGACCTCCCAAAGTCACGGCCCTTCACATCCCGGCGTTCAACCGCGCCAAAACTTCATCCCCTTCACATCACGGCTTTCATACTCCGCCGAGAATTCATCCCCTTCACATCACGGCGTTCAACCGCGCCAAGAATTCATCCCCATCACATCACCGCCGCTTCCGAATTCACGAAGTCATTCACCATCACATCACCAATTCACATAGTCATTCACCATCACCACGAATTCATCGGAATTCACCATCGTGAATTCATCGGAATTCACCATCACATCATGAATTCATCCGAATTCACCATCACTTCACGAATTCATTCGAATTCACGATCACATCATGAATTCATCCGAATTCACCATCACATCATGAATTCATCCGAATTCACCATCACATCATGAATTCATCCGACACCATCACATCACGAATTCATCCGAATTCACCATCACATCATGAGTTCATCCGAATTCACCATCACTTCACGAAGTTATTCACCATCACGGTCAACACGAATTCACCATCACATCATGAATTCCGAATAATTCACGAAGTCATTCAGGTTCATTCTGACTAAATTCGACTTCACGGCTGGTAGCCCTTCTCGAATTCGCAGTTCTTGCGGAATAGGACTGTGGCGCCTTTTTGTGTCAGCCACTTGAAACCAGGACCTGACTCCGTCGGGAAAGTGGGGTATTTCGAGTGCGCGAAACGCAAAGGCACATTGATAGAGCGCCAAACCAGCCAATGCCGCGCTGCTATCGTGTCACGTAAATGTGCTCCGTGCGCCGCCGCGCGGAACCGGCAGGCAGTGGCGTCACGAGGGTCAGCGGCACCCGGGGCGGTAGTCCGCCGCGCACCCCCCCCCCCCCCCGCTTTCGTGTGGCCCGCCGCGACCCCCCCCCCCCCCGCTCTCGTGACCCGCCGCGACACCCCTGAGTCCTGCACCCGGGGCGGACGCCCCCCCGCCCCCCTTGTGACGCCACTGCCAGCAGGTCACGTGATATGGTCTCGGCGCCGGATTAGGTGGGCCTGCTCGTGACGGCGGCTTCGCCTCTTTTCAAACGATATATGGCTGCGCCGCGTACACGAAGCGCCGCCTGCTGCTGCTGGTGCCCGCCGCTGGGACCGGACGTTTCATCGAACGCCGTTTCGTCGAACGCCGTTTCATTGAATGCCGTTTCATCGAACGCCGTTTCATCGAACACCGTTTCATCGAAGCCGTTTCATCGAACGCCGTCTTATCGAACGCCAGGGTGGCATTCCCGCTTCCTGAAGCTGGTCGGAGGTGCCCATCCCGGGTTCTGGAAGTTTTTGACTTGCATCGCCGCAGTACATCAACTGACGGAAGACAAGCTGGAGGCGATGCTGAGTTCCCAAGAGCCATTCACCATTTCAAAAATGTCCCCCACAGCCATGCTCCGTCGGTTCTCATAAAAAGGCGGACCTTCTCATTTCTTGCCACTATGGCCTTCTTCTGGCGAGGAGGCTGGCTGTGGGGGACATTTTTGAAATGGTGAATGGCTGTCGCACGAACACATGAACCCCCGAAAGTTTTCAAACAAAATTTAAAGTGACGTACTTACTTTCGACTTCATTAAATCTTAGAACTAAAAAAAGAATGTTTCGTTGTAGTTTCATAAATAGCACCTCAGCTTTAGCTACTGCAAGCTTCGGGCAGTAAAAAGGTATCAATAGAAAGACATGAGAGGCTAGGAGGCTCACATGGCTAAAGTTGTTGCACCTGCGCAAAACCGAAGTCGCCTTCTGGCCTCCACGAGTTGGAGTGCGCACTTACCGGGAGTGCGACTTTTTATTTATTTGTTACAATACCCTCGAGGCCCATCAGGCAATACAGAGGGGGTGAACAGACAAGCACAATATGCGAGACAAACATAAAAATCGGTACAAGTATCTATTTATTTATTTATTTATTTATTTGTACATACCCTCAATGCCTCGGGGGCGTTATAGAGGGGAGTGGGTCAATACAAGAAGTGGTTTTGAAGGGCTAGTCGGAATTGCTTGGAGTCGGGTATGGTAACTATGGCGTCCGGGAGGTCATTCCAGTCCACAATTGCTTCAGGGATGAGGGAATGCTGGTGTGCTTGACTTGATGACTTGGGACGGGCGATCTTGCATGAATGGTCCAGTCTTGATGATATGTAGGTGGGCGGGTTTAGAAGAGACATTTTCAAGAAAGGTGTGTAAAAGACTTTATGAAGAAGAGAAAGACGGGAAATTCGACGGCGGGAGGAAAGTAGAGAAAGTTTAAGACGAGACTTCATTGATGATACACTTGAGGTACGAGAATAGTCATTGAAAATGAAGCGAGCAGCACGGTTCTGGACGGATTCAATGGAGTCTGTTAAATTTTTCTGATGCGGATGCCAGATGGAGGACGCATATTCTAATTTAGGCCTAACGATAGTGGTGTACAAAATACGTTTTAGGTTTTCAGGTGAGGATCTAAACTTCGACAACAAGCGCACAATAAAAAACACGGGACGAGGAGAGGACGGGACAAGCGCTAACTTTCAACCTAAAAGTTTATTGTCGAACCAGCACTTATATAAGACTGGGCGCATGAAAAGAGTGGAGAAGGAAAGATAAACATCAAAAGAGAGCCAAAGAAGAAAAGTGACGTGCCGCCTACGATAAGAATTCTAATTCAGTTTTTGCTTTTATTTTATAAAAGTTTGCTATTATAAAAAAACACGTCCCGTGTTTTTTATTGTGCGCTTGTTGTCGAAGTGAAGATGAACCAACACGCCCAAACCTTTTCCCTTCTGAGGATCTAAAGTTTCGGCGAATGTAGCCTAGAGAGCGGTTTGCTGAGGATATAATTGTTTTAATATGAGTATGCCATGATAGATTAGGTGTGAGATGCAAGCCTAAGTATTTGTATTGATTAGTATCATCAATGGGGACAGAGTTCAAAAGGAGTACAGGATAGGTAATTGACAATGAACGAGAAAAGCACATGCATTGACATTTGTTAGGGTTTAAGGACATGCGCCATGTGTTACACCATTCAGAAATTTTAGAAATGTCGTCTTGAAGCGTTACAATATCATCAGTAGAGATTATCTTACGGTAGATTACACAGTCATCGGCAAAAGCCGCACAGTGGAAGAGATGTTGAGAGGAAGGTCATTAATATATATTAGGAAGAGTAGTGGGCCGAGCACTGTCCCCTGGGGACACCAGAAGAAACGGAGCACAGGGAGGATTTGGTGTGGTTAGCATAAACAAACTGACGACGTTGAAGAAGGAATGATTCGATCCATTTTAGTATATTAGGGTCAATCTTTAGCATAGAAAGTTTCAGCAGAAGGAGGTTATGTGGCACTTTGTCAAAAGCTTTGGCAAAATCCAGAAATACAGCACTAGTGGGGTAGCCGGAGTCAAGGTTTAGGTGAAGGTCATTAGTAAGAAATAGGAGCTGCGTTTCACGAGAAGTTGCGGCGGAAACCGTGCTGGGCGTTACTAAACCGTGCTGGGTTACTTGCATCAAAATAAATTGTAACAGCTACAAGTTTGGACATTAAAAAACCTGTTGATGAAATGGGTGAATGACACGAAAATGCATTCGATCCGTGCATAAAAGAGCGTATTTCACACTTTTTATATAAAAGACATTCGATGAAACGGCCGTCAGCGATTCGATGAAACCGCGTTCGATGAAACGGCGTTCAATGAAACGTCCATTTTTTCGATGAAACGGCGTTCGACAAAACGGCGTTCGATGAAATGTCCGGGAACCAAACCGGAGACGTTGGGGGAACTAAATTTAGGTAACTCAGCTTAGTAAAGCCACTAGGAGGGGTGGCTGCTTGCGCTCGATTACGCAATGCCCAGGCAATGCCGTATCTTGCTGCGAAGATTACTGAACCGACGGTTTTTTAAAACGGTGGATTATCCAGTCATCCATCCGTCTCGAAATCCTGTACAAGCTTATCGCTGCAGGGAAGCAACAATCCCCAATGCATTTCTTCCCGAAAAAAAAAAAAAACTTTTAGCAAAAAGAGGAAGGCCACATTCATAATAGGCACAAAGAGCTTAAATAAAAAAGTAAAAGAAAAATCTTTGGTTTTTTTTCCACAATTCCGACCGTTTGTTCCTGTTTATTTTTTATTTTTTTTAGCGTTTTGAGGCTTGAACGAGTTAGAGTGCCTTCGTGTGCGCTAGAACGAGTGACTGCTTCACACCCCAGAAGGTACCCCCTTTTTATCGAAGCTAAAGAGACATGAACACCCACGCCTCCCCCCCCCCCTCGCCCCAAAGTCGAGGGTGAAGGCAAACACTTTACGTGACCGGGGGGAAGGGGGGGAAGGAGAGGCGCCCTGCACCCTCCATTTTGTGAAGTAGAGGTGGGCAGGGGGGGAGACATCCGTTTACAAGTTACAACAGTGCTGAGTGCTGGTGTTCATAGTCCTAGTTATATATATATAAAAAAAAAGAACTTTGTGGATTTTTGACGCTCCCCTTTTCCCCATCGCAGACCGAAGAATCTTTCGCTTTGTTTTTAGCTTCCCTAATGTCATCATAAAAAACGAAAAAAGAAAATTTTAAGCCGGAAAGGGAACTTACAAACACGAAACCTTTCTTCTTTTTCGTGTGCATGTTTGCAGAAACACGAAGAGTTCCTGCTGGTGCGAGTCAGCATTTCGTTGTACTCGCACCTGCTCGTGCGAGTACAACGAAAACACCAAGAAGTGTGTTTTATGTTCAGTGATGCGCGTTTGCAAGTGAATGTCGGCTTCGGAGCTGAAGTTCTCGTAAGGATATCATTACAACGGTGCGACGTTATATTCTTTGTACTGTTTTCTTGTTGTAGCTTAGAATTCCGGAACTTGGTACTGCTTCTACGAGACATGTTTCCACGGTGGTCTATTTAATTGACCGTTGGTTTCAGTGGCAAAATCATAATGAAGGAACATAAGGCATGGTATATTTGCACTGCAATCGTCCGTTTTATTTGTAACTCGTACACGCTAGTCAGTGTCTTGAAAATGAAACATGAAACGAGCCAAACCGGGGTGGGGGTGAGGGCAGGGGAGGAGGATATTCTTCATTGCTAAACTTTCAAAGGGTAAATACTTCACTCAGAAAATTTATTTTCAGATAATTTATTTTTGAACATTAACTTTCGTTGTGTACACAATACACTCTATCAGCGTGTATAATTTTGGTGTACAGTCAATGCAAGCGAGCGTCAAAGATACGACAAAATGTTTAAATTGAAGATTTTCATTTTCAATTTAAAATTGCTGGGCAGCGCGCAAGCCCAACGCCACAGAGATCATTGTGTCCATCTGCACCAAGATGGAAGCACAATGTCGACAAGAAGCTCACATATTAGCGAGGAGCCGCTCAGGACACCGGTGACTGTCAATGTTACCTGTCAAATCATCTGTCAAAGCAAACGCCCGCCGCCCCTGCTCCCCTCCTCCTTTGAAATTGCCACCACTACCTACCGCGGCCGCGCTTCTCTCAGACCCAGAACAAAAACGATGGTGAAAAAAACTAAACTAACAACAAATCAGCAGATGAGGCTGCAATGGCGCCGGGCAGTCTGGAAACACGAGGAGGGCGACGAGCTTACGTCACCAATTCCAGAGCGAAGGCCCGAAAAATCCGAGGCACATGCGAGCCGCGGACCTCGGTGCAGCGCTATCCTTTCCCCGCCGCGCTTCCCCTTTTGTCGGCGCCGTCAGGTCTGGGTGGACGTAGCGCGCGGACAGCGCGGCTGCGCCACGCGCGACTCACGAGCGAAACGGCAGAGCGAGAGCCTTCAGAGATTCCGGACCATATCCCCCGAAACACGAAAGGACAAGGTCGGCAAGGAGCTCAATTGATTCGCGAGGAAGCGCTCGAAGTGCCAAAGAAAACGACTAGCCCCCCCCCCCCCCCTTTCATTGCCACTGCCACCGCACTTCCCTTATAAACAGCTGTTACTGCGAAAGTGCTCGACAAAAGGGCCACCGCGCTGAGGCGCGCACGGCTACGCAGCGAGACTGATGCCCAAACCGCTAAAGTCAGATGGGTCCCTGTCATTTGCGGTGAAGGATGAAAGCAAGCAAGCACCTGCGTAACATGTTTTCCGCCTATTCTGAATTCATAACCGTATTCACTATCACATCAAGAATTAAGTTCACGGTATTACTTCCCATCATGAACTTGTCAAGTGCACGAGCCACTCACATCACAAATTCATCGTGTTCACGAGCCATTCACCATCACGTCACGAATTCATGAGTCATTCACATCACATTGAATTCTGTTCAATTCACGAAGTCATTCAGAATCACAACACATCATGAGTTCATTCCAATGCACGAAGTCATCCACCATCACATCACGAGTTCATTCAAATTCACGAAGTCATTCACCATCACATCACGACTTCATTCAACATCACATCACGAATTCATTCAAATTCACGAAGTCATTCACCATCACATCACGACTTCATTCACCATCATACATCACGAATCATACCATAATCATCACAACTTCATTCACCATCACATCACGACCTCCATTCAAATTCACGAATTCATTCACCATCACATCACGAATTCATTCAAATTCACGAATTCATTCACCATCACATCACGAATTCATTCAAATTCACGAATTCATTCACCATCACATCACGAATTCATTCAAATTCGCAAAGTCATTCACCATCACATCATGATTTTTTTCAAGTTCAAGAATTCATTCAGAGCCATTCAGATTCACACCGTGAATGTGAATGAAGGTGAATGAGCGAGTTCATGAGTGAATTTGCCGAGGTATGGTTATTAGTAGTGATGGACCGAATCTGCCGAACTTCAGATTCGGCAAAGTTCGGCAAATGCCGAACTTTTGAAAGAAAGTTCGGCAAAGATTCGGCAAAAATTCGGCAAATGTCTGCGCACGCGCGAGAACGCTACCGGGCCGTGGATTGCAAATGGACGCCGTGCAGTGCAGTTATATCGTGCAGTGCACGGTGGTGCAGCGTAGTACAACCAACTCAAGCTCGTTGAGTACAACCAGTGGTTACGGCGAGGTGTGGAGTGAGTAGGCAACACGGTAATTGACCTTTTTCAGAGATCGCTAGGCGCGTGCGCCGACTCTGGGAGAGGGGAGGAAAGGGAAAGGCGCCATTTTTGGTGGCTCTCTCGTCCGCTGCGTTTGCTCAGACAGTGCTCAGTTAGGCTCGACTCGTCCGTTTCTCGCGGACGAGTCGAAGGCTCGTCCGCGAAGTCGAAGGCTCGTAAACGTGCCGAATTCGAAAAGAGATTGTTTCTAACATACCGTTCCTTACTTTTTGACGGTGCAGGCAAGCCTTTGGGATATAAAGACCGCCCGGATTTTACACCGTTCAAGTTTGTTTACACATTCCCGAATACGGCGATACCCCGTGCGGTTACGCGGTGCACAGGACGGCGAAGTGATGAACGCAATAAACTTGAATAACTTAATTAAGCGATTAAGTATAACAAAAACAGCTGTTTGTAGTGGCCGGGTCTCATAAACGGAGCTTACAAGCTCCGCACAAGGGGAATGGTTGGGTCGGTGTCGAAACTGGTCACCATTACTCTCCTTACAGAACACTCTGCGACTCTGCCTTGAAAGCCGACTCCTTCCTTAGTTGCTTGCAAGACGCAACACCGAAGTGACGATTAAGTGACTCCGAGTCGATGGTAGGAACCGATGCGGCGTCGGCGGTCTATTCATTCTTGAAGGTATAAAAACGAACGAGATCCTCTATATCGTTAACAGTGGCTTTTGTTAATCCTCCAGGGGCCCTAATCTAGACACTTGGCGAAAAAGTTGGCGAGAAATTCGGCGGCGGCGATTGGCCGATGTCGCACTTGACCTTGGCGCCTGCGAATCACAGCCGCCGTATTTCTCGCCGACTTTTTCGCTAAGTGTTCAGATTTGGGCCCCGGTCGTCCTCAGTCATTTCGAAGAAAATATGCACGTGAAACGAAGACAGAAATACAGGTGCAGAATGGTGAAAGACGGAACAACGCCATCCAGAGAAAACACGTAAACACATGGACCGGGAGACACGCCAGGCCTGGAGCGGACGACGGAGAGACGGTCCCGGAGCCACCAAAAGTGTTTCGAGCGATTCCCGCGAGGGCGCGCCACGATCGTGGCCAAACTATGAAAAAGGTCAATTGTGTTTGTGAGCGAGTGTGGTTCTCTTCAATATTTTCTGCCTCAAGAATAGAAGATCGACCAGTAATTTACGCAGTCCACTGCGCAAATAAAAAATGATGCGGTACATTCTGCATGACGGGATTTTAATTTGACATTTCCACTTGATATATTTGCTAGTATCCGGCGGCGCGCTCAGCTACATACCGCGACTACGCGTATAAGATCTATCGTGCGAAGTCCAACCGCCGACCAAGGCCCGCTCGCACGGATCAAGTTTCGTTCACGGAGACGGCTGTTACCGCGGACGCCTCCTCAGACTCACTCAACCTACGACGCAGCGCGTGCATCGCGCTGCGCCATTCTGTTACGGTTTAAATAAACGCATTACCCTGACTATGTGAAACCACTGATGCAACGAGGTAGTTGAAACATTGGCCGACAATTACTTTAAAGCACTTGTCGCAATTATAACAATTCTGTTTTCGGCTCAGAAGTAGTGTGTGCCGCTGCGCTGCGCACTCTGCGCGAGTGTGTGGGCCGCCCTTAATTTGCGAGTCCAATGGCCATATTTTGTCCTTCCTGTGTTCGTCCGAGTCTTAAACGTCGAACTGTTGTGTGTTGTGTCTATTCATTAACTCACGGAAAGTTGGTTGGCAGGCGCCTCAGCGTACGGGTTTGTAACCTTTCTGCCAGCCGCGCACGCTTCCCGTGTTTTACTATTTTGTGCAAATAAAGATTGATTGGTTGACTGATTGTTTTTTCAACCAGCGTTATTTCGCGATTTTCCTGTATCTTCATAAAACTAAACACAGAACTATAATGCTCGACGTTGCGCATCCGACGTCTCTAACTTTCCCTATCTTTCTAAACGTTCGTGTTTGTCCTAACACCAGAAACTGGCATTTTAAACGTTAAAAACGAGACGTTGCTAATATGGGACGCACACTTTCATGCAAAGCTGACGTGAAGTGACTCAAATCGAAGAACATGCATATTTACAATAATAATATTAACTTTTCTGGTAAAGGCTCAGCAACCGTTGCATTCGTTTTCGCGCACAGAACGGTAAGTCTCAGAGAAAGCAAGAACGCAGCGTTATTGCCTTCATTTTAACACTGTACACACACATGCAGCCTAGGGTTGCGCTAATAATGCCTCGAAACCGAAACTCTCGTAGCGTGATTTGTGACCGCCACCGCTGCCACCCAACCTCGTTGTCACGCCACTTCTACTAGAAGTCACTCTAAAATTGCCAGTAAACACATAAAAACGACACCGATACAATTATCTTGTAGAATATCACCTTACTTAGCAATAACTGTGTCAATATGCATTACATGTTGCATTTAAGTTAAGAAAAAAACAACATAAAACCTTTTTTCGCCAGAAAAACTAAATTTCAACCTAAGTCTGGTAACAATGTATTTTTAGCCGAATCTTTGCCGAATCTTGAAAAATTCGGCAAAAGTCGGCTTTGCCGAATCCCAAGATTCGGCGCCGAACTTTCGATTCGGCAAAA